>BSBM01001102.1:30927500-30975000 GCA_027924585.1 Larix kaempferi | reverse complement strand
CAGTTCATATTTTTGAATATGTGTGACATCTTTCGAGGACTATGGTTATCCTCAAGGGACAGGCCACCCCTTCTTGAATTAACCTGAGGAATATGAGATTACCATATCGTTTATAATTGGTTTAGATCTAATATACTTATGTTATTGGTATTTCAGCATTGTTGTCTTTCATTAAAAACTTAGATCTGATATATATTGCTACTGCTATTACTGTTTGTGTTTTTAGTACTTTAATGATTTCTGTAGCTCTATGTTTGATAGTATTGTGCTTATTAGAACAATTAATAGAACGATGTTTGTGCTTTTTGAAATTTATATGTGAAATGTTTGTTCACTTTGTTGCATAACTTATTTTTTAATATGTGTGACATCTTACGAGGGCTATGGTTATCCTCAAGGGGCTGGCCACCCCTTACTGAGTTAACCTGAGAAGATGAGATGACCACATGATCTTCCTTATCTAGTGATGATGATTATGAGCTTCCACTCTTTGCATGAGACACATGAGATGTATGACCACATACAGTTGAGAAGGTCGGGTAACTAACCTTGACATTGACTTGATGTGCATATGCCTAGTATGACGGCATGTTGCCTTGTTATGTTACGTTGAATTGCATGGTTACTTGTATGTGATGTTTAGCCTTGTGGCGACTCGTGATTGACCCTTGCATCTTAACGTTGAGCTATACAACCCTTAAAATGTTGACGTCCATCTTGTTGACGACTAGCGTGACCCCTTACGATTGATTTCCTCCCTTGCTTTGAACTTAAGAGACCTCCTTAGGTGCCATCCACCATAACGCTGCCTTATATGACTTTTTTGGAGTACTTTGCTATCGTTTTTTATTATGAGTTGGTCGTACTCTTGTGATGCTACTATGTTTGATTTCTGAGGGTTGGATGATCTATTTTAGGGTATTTTCCAGTTCTTGGTTCTCTCCTTTCACAGGTATGTTTTTTTATTTGAGTCTCATGCAAGTAACCTAACTCGAAGAGGTTGAAGTTCGTTTAGAAGCATTTTTTCTGACGATAAGGGAGTTCTTCTCTAACATTTGATGTTGAGTTTTGTTACAAGTTTATTGTTCTAGTCGATGCATGGTCATATTTTAGAATTGAGTATGTTATTGCTTAGTTCATATTTTTGAATATGTGTGACATATTTCGAGGACTATGGTTGTCCTCAAGGGATTGGCCACCCCTTCCTGAGTTAACCTAAGGAAGATGAGATGACCATATCGTTTATAATTGGTTTAGATATAATATACTTATGTTATTGTTATTTAAACATTTTTGTCTTTCATTAACAACTTAGATTTGATATATATTTCTATTGTTATTACTGTTTTTGTTTTCAATACTTTAATGATTCATGTAGCTCTATGTTTGATAGTATTGTGCTGATTAGAACAATTAAAATAATTATGTTTGTGTTTTCTGAAAATTTTATGTGAAATTTTTGTTCACTTTTTTGCATGTCTTATTTTCTGAATATGTGTGACATCTTCCGAGGACTATGGGTATCCTCAAGGGGCTGGCCACCCCTTGCTGAGTTAACTTGAGGAAGATGAGATGACCACATGAGCTTCCTTATCCAAGGATGATGATTATGAGCTTCCACTCTTTGCATGAGACACATGAGACGTATGACCACATACAGTTGAGAAGGCCGAGTAACCTACCTTGGCATTGACATGATGTGCATGAGCCTATTATGCCGCAGTCTTGCCTTGTTATGTTACGTTGACTTGCATGTTTACTTGTATGTGATGTTTAGCCTTGTGGTGGCTGGTGATTGGCCCTTGCATGGTAACGTTGAGCTATACAACCCTAAAATGTTGACGTCCAGCTTGTTGATGACTAGCGTGACCCCTTAGGATTATTCTTCACCCTTGCATTAGCCCGAAGAGCCCTCCTTAGGTGCCATCCACCATAGTGCTACCTTATATGACTTTTTGGAGTACTTTGTTGTCGTTTTTTATTGTGTGTTGTTTGTACTACTATGCTACTACTGTTTTTTTTATTTTTGAGGGTTGGATGATCTATTTTAGGGTCTTTTCCAGTAATGGGATCTCTCCTTTCACGGGTATGTTGGTCTAGTTGAGTCTCATGCAAGTAACCTAAATATAAGAGGTTAAAGTCTGAGGATAAGGGAGGTCTGCCCCAACATCTGATGTTGAGTTTATAATTGGTTCAGATCTGATATATATTTCTACTGTTATATATAGATTGCTACTTTTATTAGTTCTATTGTTTTCAGTACTTTAATGGTTATTGTAGCTCATTGTTTTTGGGACATGCTGGACTTGAAGGATATTGAGGTATGGTTTCTCTTTTCCACAATAATTACAAAATTTTATTGTACTGTAGTAATACATACAACATGACAACTGTGCCATACTGTTTTTCTTTACAGTTCCTCTATCTTGTAGACCCAATTGATGAGGTTGCTATTCAAAATATTCAGATGTACAAAGACATAGGTTTCTATTCAAAATCTATCTTGTGGCATTGTGTGAGAATCCTAGTAGCTGTACATAAGGCATGCAATGCATGTACAGAAGTGATGACTCTTTTGAGGGATACACCAGGGCCAACAATTTGTTGGAGGAATCAGAAAGATTGGAGGTTGGATCACAAGGTTATATTTATTCTATCCTACCTTTTGGTGGCTTACACGTGTTTTTAATCATTTTGAGTCAAGTTTATGAATGCAAACACATTAACACCATAACACATTATCTCATCTACCCTAGACTGAAAGAAATATCAGCTTGCAGGGCATGAAATATGTAGATCAAGATCTTACGATAACTTCCCAGATAGTTTCATGTAATAGATAATAAGAAATGGAAAATGATGGCTTCACCCTATGCAGGCATATATAAACCCTTGTGCAGGCATATATTAATGCCTTGTGCGGGCATATATTAATATATGCCTTATGCGAGCATACCCAAGCCCCTTGCGGGCATATTTCATAGCCCCTTGTGTGGGAATATTTAAAGCCCCTTGCGGGCATATCCCAAGCCCCTTCCGGGCATATCTCAAGCCCCTTGTGGGCATATCCCAAGCCCCTTGCGGGCATTTTTTAAGCCCCTTGTGGGCATATTTCAATCCCCTTGCGGGCATATTTCAAGCCCCTTGTGGGCATATCCCAAGCCCCTTGCGGGCATATTTCAATCCCCTTGCGTACATATTTCATAGCCCCTTGTGTGGGAATATTTCAACCTCCTTGCGGGCATATCCCAAGCCGCATGAGGGCATATTTCAAGCCCGTTGCGGGCATATTTCATAGCCCCTTGTGTGGGAATATTTCAAGTCCCTTGAGGGCATATCCCAGGCCCCTTGCTGGCATATCTCAAGCCCCTTGCGAGCATATCCCAAGACCCTTGCGGGAATATTTCAAGCCCCTTGCAGGCATATTTCAACTTGAATGCATGGAAGGATGTTTTTCTTGAGAACCGGATCAAATGGTCACTTCCTTGACTGCTATCGGATGCCTTAAATGATGATGAAAAAATTTTGTTTGATTGAGATGAATGCTTTCTCAAATTTAGAGTTTGAGCCTACAACTCTTCTAAAACCTCCTGCCTTATTGCTTTTAGACCTTCAGGATTTCATTTGTAGTGTCTTTGACTTCCAGTCAGAGTGCATGCTTTCAAGAGTTGGAAATGATCTTTGTGATTTGACTTTAGACTGCCTTAAGCATACATGATGCACAGTGGCTATGCATTATAGTTTGTGCCTTTCATAAACTATGTTTTCGGACACAAAACAACCTCATTTTCTTTCTTTCTCCAAGTGCCTTCAAAATCAAACATTTATAAATTTGCCTTGACAGAAATCTTGCCTTCACGAGATTAGATCTTTACCAATTAATTTCGGGTGCCTCAAAACAAAGGGTGCCTCATATAGTTATCAAAATTAGAAATTGTAATTGGTTTAATATAAAAAGGAAAGTAACTAAATATAATATAATGATAGCCTAATCATTTTAGAAATATAACTAAATAAATAAATATATAGGAGGGCATTTTCATAAGCTTGCGGGAATTTTTCATAAGCCTGCGGGCATTTTCATAAGCCTGCGGGAATTTTCATAAGTAACTAAATATATAGGCAAGCATTTTCATAAGCCTACAGGCATGTTTGTTGAGCCTACGGGCATTTACAGTAGTCTTGCGGGCATACTTGCAGGCATTTTCTAGTGTATGCATTTTCCTGCAGGCATTTATCCTCCATGTGTGGATGCTTTGCGGGAATTTACCTTGTGCTTCAGGCATTTTATCTTCTCCATTTGCGGGCATCTTGTATACAAAGTTTAAATGCTTGGGATATATGTCTCATAACATAACATCCATTGTTCTTGCATCGTCATTGTTATCGTTGGCCTCACCATCGTGTCCTTTGAGATATCAAGATGGAATTTCCAATCAACATACCTTGACAGCCAATATGATTGAATCCTCCTTATTCAACCAACTGTATCAACACAATTATATGGATTTACTCTGTTTCCTCAAGGATATTCTAAGTCTCGAAGACTTCTACAGGAATTGTTATCTTCAACAAATTCTACCCAAGCTTAACCAAACCGAAACCTATCGCAGATTATACACAACTCAAATACTTTTAAGTCACTCGGAATTCTACAATTGGAATATACATGAAGATTTATAACTTCATGTATATTCTAACCACTTCTTCCTACCTTCAACAAAAATTGCCACTTTGTTTACTTCTCTCATGAATATTTGATCACATAGATTTAGATTGTTTTCCTCATCAGGGTTCATGTACAAATTAATTGATTACATACATCAATTAAACATTCACCAGAATTGAAAGTATTCATTCGTAAAAACAAATAATTTCAATGTACAAGAACCCAAGATCTTAATCTCCAGGGAGCGGCTTGGCCAAAGGGCATTTGTTTCAATGGATGGTTTCAAGGATAGAAAGAAGTGAAGAACTCACTTGTCAGAATAGGTATTTCAGGTCTAGATTTCATGATTGGTGGATTTGAATTTGGTACACTAGGCGATTCTAGTGTTTTTTTATGAGATATTTTTGTACATTACAATATTATCTCAAATGTGTCCAAGTATTGTGGAAGTTGCATCACTTTCACTCTACTAAATCCTAACATATGCTATAATTTTATTGGGATTCTAGAGGTTGATTATGTTATTGGTGATTTGGTCTCTTTGAGTTGAATTGCATTGTTTGAGATGTAGAGTATCTTGACAATTCCACAACATCAAAATTTAATAGTTTCTTGTACAAATGTTTTGTTTTGAAGTTCTCTTTAATTTTTGTGGCAGTTTAATAAGCGTGTTCAAGGTTGTTTATGGTGAAGAATTCCAACTTCATATGAATGTATTGGTGCAAATATTGTGGTACTCAAGAATCTTCTGAGACTCAGATTCCTGTATTTCAAGGCGTGTTGTTAGGATATGGAATTGGTTGGGGTAGTTTTAGATTGACTGACCTTGATTGTCTCCATGAACCTTGACCATATGACTATAAGGATCTTCCTCGTTTACACATTGTTCTCTATGTGATTCCTTTTAGTTAAGTATTGTTCGAGCAAGCTTTCTCTTTGCAAAGGTGAGTTTGCACTTGTAATTGAAATGATTGATTACACAATAGGTTTTTTTGTTGTTGGAGCCACTCTTTTAGTTCTTTGACATCACTTTTATCTTCAAACTAGAAGATGTAGATGTGCATGTGAAAAATAAATTGCTCTTCCATTTGTTCATTAGTAGCTCGCTAGTTAAACTTTGTATTGCAATTAAAACATGTCAGTATTTTAACACTAGATGCATTTCTCTTAAGGACCTCAAATCTCAATTAATCTTATATTTAAACATGTGTTTCCCTAGTTATCATTTGTAGGGTCCTGATTGTCCCAACCACTTCAAACATTGTCTTGTTTCTAAGCATATTTATCTATTAGAATAAATGGTTTGTTCATCAATGGCCATTTCACTTATCCATTCCAGGAATTGGAGGAAATGGGCACTTCACCATTCTTTAGATAAAAATATGAAGTTGTGGATCTAGATATTCTAGACAAGCATCAAGATTCAAGACATAAATAGAAGGTATAGTGTTTGTAAGATGAGGAATGAAAATTATGGACACATGAATATGGTTTTTATATCAATGATCTTGATTTCTATAATCATTTTCAACTTATCATTGCTTGCATGGATCTATCCTGCTAGGAAAATTGGCAATTTGAAGAGTTAGGGCCTCATTCTACATCCATTGTTGAGTCTAAATTTCAACCTATATATCTAGACAAATGCTGAGACAATATTAGAATGTAGATCAAGAAAAAGTAAGATGATAAACTATAGTATCATCATGGAGACACGCATGTTAAAAGAAAAGTATATTTCAATATTAGATCAAGAAGAGTCTGGAAAAACATCAAGATGGTGAATTTAATAACTAGTAAATTCCCACTAAGTTATAATTAAAACAATATATATAAGGGTGAAACTTTACAGGAAAAGGCATCACTCATACATAGAAAGGACCATTGTCTCTAGTTCACCCTTTCATCTTACCCATATGTAATTCCATACATTATAAGTCTAATACCTATGTCAGGCCTAGACATAGAGATCTCCAAAAAGGTTGATGATGTTGACATCATAATTATGCAGTTTGTATATCATGTGTGCAAATTTGTTTCTGTTCAACATGCAATAGTTCCTTTAAATGTTATAGAAATTGACAAAAGTTGAAATTGCTTAAGTAAGATGAACTTGTTATTGTAAAACTTTTGTGTAATTTTTAATGTATGGAAGTTGAAGATTATAGATTTAGTTCTTCTAGTTTAAATTGTAGTGCACAGACACTGTTGGATTCCTTTAGGGGGACCTCACATAGTTTTATATCTTATTTTCTATTAAGGGTGCATTTAGTCTTCAATAGATTATGTTATTAGCGATATAATTTGATTTATGGTGTTTAATACCAAGTAGGATTTTTCATCATATTATGCCCTCTTTTCCCTCAGGCGTATCCATAAATATTACCCCGATATGTTGGAGTTACTGGAATTGGCATTTACACGGGATCCTCCAAAATATGGTTTGCATATTGTATTCTAGGATTCACTGGCTCCATTTGCATGTATAAATTTCCAATAGTCCCAGAAATTTCCTACATGTTGAAATTCATTGTCAATGACTCAATTACCAGGATTTCAAAGTCACTTACAATTTAAAACACCTCACTATATAAATGCAACCAACACTTTTACAATCCATGTCTACAAAACAATGTGTTGCTACAAGCACAAGTAGAGTAGCCTCAAAGAGGTTTCCACCAAAAAAGGACAAAAACAAGAGAGCAGGTGAGCATGGGCTAAAGGACCTCAAGGATATTGTCATTGGACAATCACTAGGCACCAAAAGAATTTAGCAGAAAGTGTCAAGTTTGTTTGAAACAAAATGAAGTTAGGTGAAAATTATGTAGTGTCACGTTCAAGCTAAGGATCTCACATAAGGCTTGAAAAAAATATTGATGCTCCTCATGCCTTGGGTTGCTCTACAATCCACTTCAAATCACCCACGTTAAGAATTATACCTTTATTCAAATGCCCTCTGACCATTTGATTTTTTTTTTAAACCTAGACATCATCGCTACAGCAACGAAACTTACTTCATATTTGTTTATGCGGTAACACTATTCCGTGGCTATAGCGATGGCATATTCAACGCTATAGAAAAGGAACCGTCTCTATAGCTACGTCTGTCAAATCCCTTGTGGTCATATTTCATAACTAAGGAACCGTCGCTATAGCGACATCAGTCAAGTTCCTTGCGGGCATATTTCATAGCCAAGGAATCGTTGCTATAGCGACATCCATCAAGCACATGGCGATGGATTTTTTGTACAAGCGACGATCATTCTATCGCTTGTATAGAAAATAGGTCGCTATGTTGTGCATGGAGTGTCACTATAGTGACGTTCCGTCAAGCACATGGTGACGGATTTTCTATACAAGTGACTCTCATTCCGTCGCTTGTATAGCAAATCTGTCGCCATGTGCTTGATGGAACATCGCTATAGCGATGGTTGGTTGTCGGTATAAGGATGGCTCGACCCATACATCCTCGCGATATCCAAGGAGTATTGTTAGTCGAGAAAGAAACTAAGAATTTTCCGTCGCTATAGCGATGACTAACTGTTGCTATAGTGACAGCTTTGCGTCGCTATAGCAACAGCTTTGCGTCGCTATAGCGACGTGGATTGTTTTTTTAAACATAGTCCACACACGCCACATTTCATATCTTTCATGTCACCATAGCGAAAAAACGTTCGAAGTGTTGCTACAACGACGAAAATGTTGCCATGAAAATATGGGGTAATTTTTGTTGCTATAGCAACGCATAAGTGTTGCAATAGAAATGATTTTCCATCGGGAAAATGTGCACATGTACTAGTGTGTGCATTATGAAGAAGGCCATGTATGGCCTCAATCAGGAACCACGAGCATGGTGTTGGGCGCGGCCCAAGGAGAGGGAGTTATGAAGGCAAGTAAAGTTAGGCAAGGCCTCACATTGACCATTTTGGAGAGAAAAGCGACTCCACAAATCCCAGGTAGAGGATATGGAGCGAAGATCAGTTGAGAAGAAAGGGCATGTTTCCTTAATAAAGACAAAGTACTAAGGACATCCTTAGGTGGTTGGCGCAATTAAAGGCTGAGAGACAACCTAAATGCTATAGGATTAGGAAGCTAAGAAGCGGGGTGGTGTAAAGGACATGCCACTACAAAATTCAGAGGTGTGTTGTCAGAGAAAGCGTCAGAGTCAGAAGAAGCGACACCAAAGGGACAGTGAAGTTAAAGCTTAGCGTGGTCTACAGGAGAACCACGAGGATTTTTGGGTTTTAGGTACTATGGGGGTTGGCCCATAGTTATTGTAATATGTGACATTCGGGCACACCTATATATAAGGGTAGTTTATTATGAGGAAGGGCTGATTTTGGTTGGTCACTTTGGGTCATTGAGATAGAGAGAGAGAGACAGGCTCTACAGCTGAGTGCATAGAGATCTGATTGTATAGAAGATTTTGCAGCTGAGTGCGTAGACTGGAATTGCTACCCTTCCAAATTAATAGAAAGAAAAGTTCCTGTGGACGTAGCTCTCGCCTGGGAGTGAACAATGTAAATCAATGTGTTTATGTATGTGAGTTTATGAAGTGCTTTGTATACAAGTTTATGGTGTGTTTATGTATTTAATTTCATATGTATGTGAATGGTAATCGTATTCTGAGTAAATGGAATACATGTGTATGAATGATACGGATGAACACTTAGAATGATGAATGCGTAGCCAACTGGTGAATACAGTAGAGATTCAACGTATTTATGTATATTGTTGGTAGCTGCAAAGTGCAAAGTCATCATTTTATTCTATCTGGCTAGTCGATGTTAAATATGACTTTTAGCGAGGTTGTTAACCACATCTGCACATTGCTGCGGTTATAGAAGCTTGATTCTATAACCCCCCATATTCGCTTCAGGTGGTACTTTAGCATGTTTACAGGTTGATGCCGAAAGGGCCAGTGAAAGGGGTTTCGTTGTTGCTGCGCTGAACTTCGCCGAACCCGGGTCTGCCTAAGCAATCCAACAAATGGTTCCATTGCCAACTGTGGACTGACATTTCGGTGATGTGTCATGTTGATGTGGAATCCAGAGAAGAGTGAAATAAAAAATTGGGTGAGTCAGATAGAACGTGAGTTTGCGAAGAAAGAAAACAGACATTCTCGGCTTACTACAGAACAATGGCTACAGAGATACATATTTACTGAGTTGCACGAAGTTTTCTTCGCATCGTTTTCTAACGAGTTACATGAGTGGATATCTAGGGTAGCAGAAAGAAAAAAAAAATTTCAGGGTGGAGAACCTACACTTTGGAATCCATAGTTGATTCAAAAAATTAAAGGGATTAATAACCAGATTTCAAGAGCAGTAGACTTTTGGCTGGATAGCTTGTTGGAAGGCTACATTACAGAGTTTGCTAAGGACACTTTGAATTCATACAGCGCAACTAAAAGATACTTTTTCAAGGGATTTAGAGGTAAGTACTTGAAAAACCTGAGTTTATGTAGTAAAATGCGATTAGCTAAAAAAGGTGTGTTAAGAATGCAACCAGATTCCTAGGGTTTGAGTTTGTAATGCTAAAAAAAATAGATAGTGGCACAGATGAAGACATTGGCATTTTCCATAGTGGAAAAAGATATAAAATTAGCACTAGAAAGAGGTCTCATGAAGTTGAACCTCACACATTCTTAGAAACTGAGTTAGAGAGTGATAGAAATTCATCTCTAGCTGACTCTGATAGCGAGACAGAACCTAGAAATATTGGCTATCATCCTATCACTCCGCAGAAACCTATAGTTGTTGAAAGAAATATTATAGGTTCGCAGAACACTACTAGTAGTAATACTGCAGGAACAAGTACAGAGAATCAGTCGAGTGGTGGTGTACCTCCACCATTTCACTCCATATCTAGTACTGTAGTGTTTCAGAACCCTACACCTCTCGAAGAAGGATGGAATATGATATAAAGCTACCTATTTTTAAAGGAACTGGTCTAGAAGATCCATAGCAACATTGGTTTCTTTGCGATGCTATATGGAACGTTAAACAAGTACAAGACGATGACATAAAGCAATCCCAACTAGTCACTACATTCAGAGATGGAGCTTTAAAATGGTTCATGAAATATTCTATTGGACAAAATAGAACACTAGATGATATCATAGCTACATTTATTAGAGAATTTAAGAATCCTAAATCAGACTCTCGATGCATTATAGAGTTGAAAGAGATAAAATAGAAACCTAATGAGACTGTGTGGGAATTTGATCAGAAGTTCAAAGCCTTGTTGGATCAAGTTAGCTTTGAAATTGCACTGCAACAACACCAAGAGTGGTTTATAGCTATGATATTTCCCTGCATTAGATTACCATTGATGCAACAGAAGTTTGCTTCGCAAACAGAAGCATTGGAAATTGCGATGAAGCTAGAATCTTCTCCCGTAAGAGAAACTAGCGCAGGTATGGTACAAATACAGACACAACTAGCAAACCTGACATTACAGCTACAGGATATACAAAAAGGAAAAGAAGTATGAGAAGAGGTTTGGTGTACTAAATGCAAAGGTGAAGGACATTCCAAGGAACATTGTCTTGTATTCAGAGATTACCTCGCTAGTGGGGCACCAAACCCTTTAAATCAACCTCATGGACCATGGTACGAGATTTGTCGATGTAGAGGACATCGACCAGAGGACTGTTATCTACTCCAGAAGTATGTACAGACACCAAAGAACTTGTACTGCACATTTTGTAAGTCAGTTGGCCATGATGACACCAACTGTAGAGGATATGAACTCGTGATAGAAAGAAAGCATGATGTCTGTAGAATCCGAGGAGAAATACAAAACAACAATGAGAATGCACAGTATGATCAGGGTACATACAAAGGACGTGGTGGATTTAAAGGAAGAGGACATAACACTGGCCAAGGACGAGGTAGAGGTCAGATTGACTGTTATAATTGTGGTCAACCTGAACATTTAGCAAGAGATTTTCATAACCCTTGCACTACTTGTAAGTATTGTAAATCTTATGACCATATCATTGAAGCATGTCCATTTTGATAGGAAAAATACAAGAAAAAAGAACAAAAGGACATAACCAAAATATTCAGATGATTGCAGCTAAGAAAAGAAACGAAGATCGCAACATCCATGTTGTGACATGAAGTGGAGTTTTGATAGGAGATGACAGGAGAAACGAAGCTTCGACTTTTGATAATCACATAAATAGACCAAAGCCTATTGATGGACCTTGGGTGAGGAAAGTAGTTGGAAAGATACCCGTATTCGACCCTAACAGAGAAAAATAAGTATTTATGGAAACCTTGCATGTGCTCGTCTCTCCGTAGTGTTGCTAAACCCCAGTAAGAGAATGGGTACTCAGGAGGCTTGAATCGGTATTGGAAACTTTCCTACACTCACACTGAAGAGCACTAGAGGGATGGGTATCATTCAGGCCAAGGACAAGGCCCCGCCATTGATTTATCATTCTGGTATCGACAATTAAAAATAGATGCATTTGGATTGCGTGCTAACCTAGCATGATGGAAATCATAAATATGATGTAAATGTATTTTAATAAAAATACCCACAACTAGCTATGCAATTCAACAAGAGTATGGGGGCATGATTTTTACAAGGAATACGGGGGAAATATTAAACCATTGAAGCCAGTAGTGTCAATCCAACTGTCAATGAGAGAACCCATAAACCATCAACTACCCATTTTGACTTATGCACCCAATCATTTAATTCTTCCAAGAGGTGGTTGAGGTAGTTATTATGTTGGGAAATGGAGAGGTATGGCTGTCCAAATTTTGTGTATGGGAAATCCACCATTTTGGGGGAAATCGTTTTTGGATCCCTAGGCAAGAAATGACCCACGGATTTTCTCACTAACCCATTCTTTATGCATTAGTTTTGATCTCTCACAAGTTCTAGGCTAGTTGGGTGTTTACCCGCATGTTTTTGCTGAGTTTTCCTCCATTTTCTCTAGCTGGGAAGTCATTTTTGGGTGGTAGAATGATTGGTAAGAAAGGGAATTCGAATTGGGGTTTCATAGAGGTCATTTTTAACCATTTTGAATGCTCAAAATACCCGTGGAAAATTCATTTCTCCCTGTGGATATTTTCCCCTCTCAAAATCTATTTTTGATGTGCCACAATTTGGGAAAAACCCATGGAAATATTGTTTTGTGCATCCCATAGTTAAAACATTTTTGCCATGTCCAACATTTGTGCTTGCTGTGTATATGTGGGGATATATCGTTGTGGTTTGGGACATATGCATCCCCTGTTTGGCTTGAACTTTTATGTAAGCAACTAAGAGTAGAAGAGGCTTTGTAATTGGCTTGATAAACCTAGCGAAGAGTGTAACCTCATAAAAGATGATAGGGCTTTGGATACCTTTCTATGCACACTTTGAAGAGCACTAGAAGGGAAGGTATGGCCTGAGGGACTGTGGAGCAGTGAAGGGGATACTTCCTTGTGTTGGGTGTGTAGGTATTGTGGGGAACAAGCTAGCTAAAACTGGTAGAGGTTATGATAGCTCTGAGGTTGATCTCACTAGCTTAGCAATTCTTTCCTTTGTACTGCCTTTATAGCTTGATAAACCCATTTGTGGACTAGCTTGGTTAATTTGTGGTATATGTTTGGCTATTCATGATTTGGCAGGTTCCCTTTCCTTGTGGAAATCATGCTCAGTTCGGGGGGTGGCAGTTGTGTTGAGAGATTGATGAGCACATTTGGCCTATGATTGGGTGGAACGTTGCAGTTGCATAGCCAGTTTCTCGGGATAGCTCATTTCAAGATAAGTATTTCTTGTATTTCATTATGCAATGCCTTTAATTGATGCATGTTAAAATTGTGTTGATAAATGCATGTTAGATGTGTGTAGATATAGTTTATTTACGTTGTGTAAGTTTATTTGTATTACACATCTGCACACATGTATTTTGTTTGCATGAATTTGTGAATGATGATGGGGCTTATAATTCGAAAGCCCGGATTTTTAGTCATGTTCCCTCCCTTAAATTGGATTGATGGAAGGGGACGTGACAATAATTCTACTCTTGAAGGGTCATATCATGTTAGGACCATATCCTAACCTTCCTACTTTAATGGCATTACTTAGGAGTTAGCAATTAATGTATGAGACCATCTTATTTGAATAAGTCCCATTAGGTATTTAGTTGATAGTTACTCAATGTAAAAGGGTCCTCTTTATCAAAGAAGGCTTACTAAGTGGTTGTCACTCATTAGTGATGGCACCACAATTATTAAGGGAGAAACTATTTACAAATACAGTAGGCTATGTAATGTGTTGTCAAGTGTTGTTATTGTATTGGATCTTTGCTCAAAGGAGGTTTCCTCCCCCCACACCCCCTCCATGAAGAGGCTTGTGAACATTGATCTCTCTCTCTCTCTCTCTCTCTCTCTTCTAGATGATCAATACAAAGGTTATATTTTATAGGTTCTAAATTATTGTATCCCTGATTTACTTTTATGTAGTTCGTGTTTCTTGAATAATTTCTTAATATTCAATGTTTTGATACTTAAGTACATTACACAATTATGATGCGATTTCGAAAGAATTCTTGCTACAATAACCAAAAGAGGAAGAGAAACTAAGAAATTTTAGGATACATTATAAACAAGAATAGAAATATATAAATAGGCAAGGGGATGACTTCAAGGCATAGTTGTATAATAGGTTAGTCGTTGGAGGAACCAAATCATTACACATGGTTTGAATCCAAATTGTGGGTTCTACAACATTATGCTTCAGTTTCTAGCCTCCAAAGTGGTCCTTTGTTCTGCAAGTTATAGAACATGGGCATGAAACCTCTTTATAAACATACAATATACTTTTTGCAAAAGGCCAAGAAGGGAAACAATGGTTTGACTCACTTTGACCCCTTAAATAATAAACCCAAATGGATATGGGTTGCTAAGAGCCTACCTAAAGTCTTTAAAGTGATTATGGACCCAATTAGGGGCTCACACCACAAATTGGACACATAAACTAATGTGGTACACCAAATGAACACCCTAAATGGTTAAATTGAGTCAAACCGACGACCGAGGGCTAAAGTAAAATATGAAAGGGGAAAATATGGTCTTAACATAGGAGTAGACATATTAAGATACTAACTCTAGGCCAAGGGAAAGGTGACCCAAAGTAGGTGTAACATCATAGAAAAATGTGTTTAGATAAGTGCCATTCAGTTCACCAAAGATCCAACATCCAACCACACTCTAGTGCGACAATCAGAGTGCCATTCAATTCACCAAGGATCTAGTTTAAAAACAATGTAGAAAACACATTGTGATACACATGTACTTCATTAAGAAGCTTCTTCAAGATCATGCCCTTGAAGTATTATATTGTTTAATAAATGATCAATTTTTTTTCATTTTCATGAAGTTGTCCTCAACTATGAAGTTCCTAAAATTATGAACTTAGCTAGGTGTTCAGGAAGTTGGAATTAAGGGGGGATAGAATGTATTGCCTCCTTCCTTCTCTTTTTGTTACTTTCTAATCATTCATTTCTATCCCAAATTGTTCTTAAGGAGGGATGTTAGGATATTTAGGCAAAAGAAGTTAGTTAAGGTAAACTTGGTCTTATATAATATTAAATTAAAGTGTGATTTTAATGTGTTTCATCAATGTACTTTAGAGGAAATTTGGGGTCTAAAATGGGCCTCCTAAGGAAAATAATAAAAAATGCCACGTCACACTACAAATATGCTATGTCAGACTAAGTTAAAGGTGTTAGCTAGTAAAGGTCAACCTATAATATCTCATTAATGGTAGTTGACAAGTATGTTGGGTTAGTGTAGAGTTAAGAGATGATAGTTGAAAATAATAACGAAAGGCTTAGATTCTTGTGCATACACACTAAATGATATAGTGGTAAATTTTTTAATTTATATTATAATTTATTTAATTTTTTTATACATGTACCACTACTTCTTTTTATATATTTAATAAAATCTAGAACTTTAAAAAAACTAAAATTATAATGAAAAAATATAATTACAATAATACTAAAAATAAACAATCACTATTTTATTTTATTTTATATTATCACTATTTCCAAGTCTTTTAAAATACAAAAATCACATTAATTAAGATGATAGTGGAGTAATTTTGAAATAATGAAAACATTTATATGTTGTAGCTTGAGTGGTTGGGAGGAATGATTGATGCCTTCCCCACCTAGGTTCAATTCTTGTAAGTGACATGATGCTTTTGTTGGGCCCCTATTGTAATGATTGTATTTATGGCCATGCCTTGATTCTCTACTTGGAATAACAGGAGTTGGCATTTCTCTGGTGGACTAGCCCTCTAACAAACGGTGAACCACCATTTAAAAAAAAATAAAAACATTTATAAAATTAATCTCTTATAAATAAAAATAAAAAATATTTAAAAAATATCATAACTTAAAAAGTTAGGAGAGAGAGAACTTAATCTTTCTCTATTTTTGCGATAACTTTGTCCTCCTAACTCGGAATTTGACTCTTTTGGTACCATTGGAAAGGTCTAGACGAGAGATACAACTTTTGCATGTTGAGTGTTCCGAGATTGTACATCGATTTTCCGGGGAGTACATTTTAGTACCTTGGTAGTAAAATGTCCTCCCCGTAAAATCAATGTGGAATCTCAAAAAACTCAAAACACAAAAGTTGTAGCTCTCGTCGAGACCTTTCCATTGGTACCAAAAGAGTCAAATTCCGAGTTAGGAGGAGAAAAGTATCACAAAAATAGAAAAATACTTATTTTATCTTTGTCCTATTTTTTTTATTTATGATACTTTTTTAAATATTATTTATTTTTATTTTTAAGAGATTAATTATATAAATGTTTTTATTATTTCAAAATTACTCCATTATCATCTCAATTAATGTGAGATTTTTAGTTTAAATAATTTAGTAGTAGTGATAATATAAAATACTCTATATGTAACAACACTAGAATAATTAATAATTAAAATATTACTTTTCATAATTCTTAGTTATTAACGCTGACTTTAGAATGACACATTGTTTAAATGTTCCTCTTCACTTGTATTTAAGTTGTATGTATTCTTTGTAATAATATCATATATTCAATAATAAATATTGTTCTTTTGGAAATCCATAGCAAGTTGGTATCAGAGCACGAGGCACGAGTTGAGGCATTCGACCATTCTTCATTCACCCTGCAACAACACACCCACACTCATTTTTCACTCCTCTTTGCGTTGTTCCCCATAACTCCAACTCGTGCGCTTCTCCCCATATCACTTCCTCCATCCCGCCTTCTATTCCTCCACCATTCTGCAACCCGCACCATCCATGCTTCCACCTGCTCCACCCATGCCCCATCCTCCATCTCTCTAACACCGCTCCACTCTCCACCTCTCCCTGCGCCTCCCCTCGGCTAATTCCTACACTGCTACCCCCACACATAACCTTCAACTCCCTACCCATTCCTTCTCTCACACAATCCTCCTCCCACACCCTCCTCGCTCCACCTCCAACTCTCGCCACTTCCATCTCCCACAATGTCGCATTCCTCACACCCTATCCTCCTCCTACGCCCTCCTCGCTCCACATGCAAATCCTGCCACTTCCATCTCCCACGCGGTTGCATTATTCACGCCCTCCATGCAATCCTCCTCCCATGCCCTCCTCGCTCCACCTGCAACTCCCTCCACTCCATTCTCCCCTCTTCATTCGAAACCCTATTCCTCCCCTTCAAACAATACAACAATATATATATATATATATATATATATATATATATATATATATATATATTGTTATTAATATTTTTTTTAAAGCCATTAAAAAAATATTGAATTATTATAATAATAATATAATTATATTAGTAATAAATTATTATTATAATTCAGATTCTTTAATTCAAGATGAATACAAGAAACACCGAGGGAAACCCTTCGGAAAACAATGATGTACCCAGGAATTTAGAAGATGACCTCGAAAGTAAAGTTAACAAGATTTTGGGAAAACTGGAGAAATGAGAGGAGGACGTCTGCGACACATCTCCTTCTGACATAGAATCAGATAACGATGAATCCAACACAACGGAATTAAAATTCATCCCAACACTCTCAGTGTCTGCAATGATGGGAATCTCGCAACCCCAAACTCTCAAAATTTTTTGCCATATCAAGAACACTAGAGCAACTGTGTTGGTTGACAATGGGAGTACACACAACTTCATAGACTCTAGGGTAGAAAAATGATTAAACATATTCATTTACCCTACCTCTAGTTTCCAAGTATCAATACCACGGAACAAAACCACATCCTATGATGGGAAATGCCATAAAGTAGAACTAGTTATTAAGGACTACCGGTTAAGATCACCAATGTATTCTATGGCTATCAGAGGGGTTGACATTGTTTTAGGGGCCTAGTAGTTGGAAACATTGGGAATAGTAGGATTAAATCTACAAGAACATTTCATTAGATTCTACGAAAATGGGAGGAAGTATAAGCTTTATGGTATCAACTTCCCCCCTCCAAGGCATATCATTTCAGCCGAAGGCATCAAGGTCGATCCCAAGAAAATTGTGGCAATCACTAAGTGGCCTTCCCCAAAAACAATTACATCGTTAAGGGGATTTCTGGATCTGACAGGTTATTATAGAATATTTGTCTACAACTATACACAAATGGTGGCACCCTTACCATCTCTACTAAAAAAATATTCTTTCAAATGGGATCAGGATGCAAAATCTTGTTTTGCAAAGTTTAAATCTCTAATGACCTCTACCCAGTGCTAACAGCCCTAGATTTCACAAAAAAAATTATCCTGGAATGTGATGCTTCAGGGATAGGTGTAGGAGTTGTGCTCATTCAAAATAAACATCCCATTATCTTAGAAAGTCGGAAGTTAAAACCGAGTTAACAGACAAAATCGACTTACAACAAAGAAGTGTTGGCAATAATGCATGCCCTAGTTAAGTGGAAGCAATATTTGTTGGGGGGGGGGGTTCTTTGTTAAAACAAACCACAACAGCCTGAAGTATTTTCTAACCCAGAAAAATCTCTCTCCAGAACAATAGAAATGGGTGAGCAAAATCTAGGTTTTTGATTTCGAAATTTTGTATAAAAAGAGAAAGGAAAATGTTGTTGCGGACAACTTATCAAGGAAGCATGAAAGTGATACCTCACTATGCGCCATCTCGATAGTTGTTCTAGAATGGATTTTAGAAGTCCAAATTGAGTATGTGAAAGATCCTGAGACAAGGAAGTTGATTGAAGAAATTGGAAGTAACAAGGAAACAAACTCCAAATACTCATGGGAGAAAGACATACTATGGTACAAACAAAGGATAGATTTGCCTAGTTCATCAAAATTCAAAACTCAAGTTTTAAAAGAGAACCATGATTCTCCGACAGCTGGCCATGTTGGGTTCTTTAAAACATACCACAATATTCATCAGTCCTTCTTTTGGAAGGGAATGAAGACATATATCCAAAAATATGTTGCTGAATGTGATACTTGTCAAAGGAAAAAGGTTGAAACAATGGCTCCTCCTGGACTTCTCTAACCTCTTCATATTCCAGCGCAGAAATAGTCTGAGATATCGATGGATTTTATCCCAGGTCTTCCTACATCAGAGGGAAAGGATAGCATACTCATAGTCACTGATCGATTAACAAAATACGCTCACTTCAATAGTATTTCATCAAAAGCAAAGGCCAACCAAGTCGCAGATAGTTATGTAAGGCACATATTTAAGCTGCACGGGTTTCCCAAAGTTATCGTTAGTGACAGAGACCCCAAATTTACTAGCAACTTTTGGAAAGAATTGTTCCATCAAGTTGGGACTTCATTAACTATGAGTACCTCTTACCATCCCCAGATAGATGGACAAACTAAATTTGTAAATATATGCCTTGAAGGATAACTTAGGAATTATGTAAATGACCGTTAGACCCAATGAGTACATTGGCTACACGTTGTAGAATGGTGGTACAATAGTACATATCATACAACAACAAAAATGTCCCTGTTTGAAGCTTTATATGGGTATCCACCTCCTACAGTGAAGGAATATGTTATCAACAATTTCAAAGTTCCAGCCGTAAAAGATTATCTAGCTACATCCGATGAGGTCATCCGTATTTTGAAAAACCATCTTGAACAGGCAATAAACTACATGAAGCAACAAGCAGACTCAAGAAGAACTGATAGGGAATTCTAAGTGGGTGATTGGGTATTTGTACATCTCCAACCATACAAACAAAATTCACTTAAAAATTCCAAAAATCATAAACTTGCGCCCAAGTTTTATGGTCCTTATCAAGTACGAAAGTGAGTGGGACAAGTAGCCTATGCCTTGGAAATACCAAACAAAGGGAACATACATGATGTCTTCCATGTGTCCTGCTTAAAGAAGAAATTGGGTACAAACAAAATTGCCTTTGTTAGATGAT
The DNA here is from genome assembly GCA_027924585.1 of Larix kaempferi. NCBI lineage: Eukaryota > Viridiplantae > Streptophyta > Pinopsida > Pinales > Pinaceae > Larix > Larix kaempferi. Next base: position 30,954,912 of record BSBM01001102.1, on the reverse strand, counting down.
GAAGGGAAACTAGTGTTAGAACTTGAATGCATTTTAGAAATTAAGACCAGAACACTTTGTTCCAGATCAGTTAACGAATACCTTGTCAAGTGGAAAAACTTACCTGATGAAGAAGCTACTTGGGAGACTGAATATTTTCATTCACATCCCTATCCTTACCAATACTTCGTGGACGAAGTATTCCAGAAAAGGATGACTTGTAACAACACTAGAATAATTAATAATTAAAATATTACTTTTCATAATTCTTAGTTATTAACGTCGGCTTTAGAAGGACACATTGTTTAAATGTGCCTCTTCACTTGTATTTAAGTCATATGTATTCTTTGTAATAATATCATATATTCAATAATAAATGCTATTCTTTTGGAAATCCATACCACATATTTATTATTTCAAGTATATTTATCATATTTTGAGATGAAATTTTCAAAATCTTAACCAAGGTGAGGTTTATATGAAGTTAGCTCTTGTCAAATAAAATTATGACACATAAGCATCTTTGAATCCTATATGTCCAACTCAACCATAATGGTTGACCAAAGTTATTGAAATTCTACAGGTTTGAGAAATCCAACTCATCCATGCCACATTTTTTATAAGCCCCATTTTAGACCCCAAATTTCCTCTAATAAGTTTGTAATTCACTAATCTAACAGTCACAATCATGTCCTAGACATGAGTAATTTGATGGTTCCAACACCTCTTCAATATTAACAACACTTGACCCATGGCTTAACACCCAATTGGTTCATGATCTCTATTTAAAGAGCATGGAGGGTTATTTGTCAATGATTGATTGTGAGAGATGTTCATGTAATCTATTTTTGCTTGCATTAATATATTGCATCAAGTGGCCATTTTTGGTTGGGGTCATAGATTGTTTCCATATTTGAGGTTTTAACGACGTATACATCTGTGTATTTATCTTTGATATGTATGAGAGGTTTTTCTTAAAGTGTTTGAACTATTTGAAGATACCCAAGTCACTCAGTCTAAGAGATGGGATGAACATCTAGCTCGCATTTACACATTGTTCAAAAGAGATAGGTATTATAACCTTATTTTAAACGCTCATAAATGCATCTTTTGTGTTGTGTCTAGGAAATTGCTTGGGTTCATTATGTTCAAGTATGGGATCAGGATGGATCTTTTTAAGGTTAAGGAAATATATTAGTTTCCTCCCCTATGTATGATCTTCCAGCTTCGAAACTTGCAAGGAAAAACAATTTTCTTACAAATGGCTCATCACCAAGGATGTTGAGATTGTAAAAGGGTTCATGTTCCTTATGAAAAAATAAGTACAACTTATATCAGACAACAAAGTGTATAAATATTTTGATGCTTTGAAAAATAAAAACCTTGTTTCTTCCCCATCGCCGAGCCCTCCCAACTACGGTGGTGACTCTTATTGTATATCAAAACATCTAAATCAACCATTGTTATGGTTTTGATTTAGGAAGATGAGCCACACTAGGAGCATGCAATTTATTACCTAGCAATGGATTACCAGACCAAAATTATGATATTCCCATGTAAAGGAATTGGCATTGGTAGTAGTGCATGTTTCTAAGAGGGTTAGACATTACATTATTCTTTGATGGGACATAGTTCTCACATATTCCAACCCATTGTAGCATATCTTGACCTGATGAATAATTAGGGGCAAGTATTCAAAGTGGATTGTCATCTTGCCATATTTTTACTTGGAACTTGCAACTTCTAAACCAAAGAAGTCCTTGGCTTTTGCTAAGCTGATGTTTGAGTTACCTAGAGACATTGAGGATCTTGTGGTAAATGAATCCTTGCTAGATGAACATTTGTTCCTTATTGCCTCTTCTAATCCCTAGTATAGATATGTCCTTTTATATCTTCAAAATCATTGATTTTCTTCTCACTTGCCTCATGATGAATGCTGATGTATTCACCATCAAGCCAAAAACTAGCTCGTCATCGATGATACTCTCTATCCTCGAGGGGTATACTTGATTTTGCATCAATTTTTAGTTCATGGAGAAGTTGAGAAAGTTTTAAATGATTGCCACACTGGAGCATGTGGTGGTAACCTTTATGGGATGTCAATAACCCATAAAATTTTGCACACATAATACTTTGGACATTGATCTTTGAAGATTGCATTCATGCTATCAAGAAGTGTCACCCTTGCCAAGTATTTACCATAAATATGTGTTCCCATATTTCTCTTTTACACCTTGTCATTGTTGTTGGTCCTTTTGCCAAGTGGGGGGTTAGATTTTATGATGTGTCATCCTACCTCAACAAATTGTCACAAGTACATTATTGTGGTTGTTGACTACTTGACCAAGTGGGTAGAGGCTATGATGACTCCACAAATGATGATACTACAATGGATATTCACATATTCAATAATGTTATTACCAGGTTTGGTGTGCTTAGAGATATTGTTACAGATCATGGTTCTTATTTGAAAAATAAATTGATGATAAAACATTAACAAGTGAGCCAAGGAAGGAGGCCTATATATGTATATTTCTAAAGCATCAATTTGAGTGTATTACTTATGTGCATGTCCCTTAAAGATATAATACCAGCATAGATCCATCCTAAATGCGGATCTATCAAACACCGAGAGGCATCCAATTTCTTGAGGTGTTATTTTTTTAATGACCTTTTATTTGGTTTTAAAATTTTATTTTATGAGCATATATGGATTTTTTAATTAAATTTTATTTGGTTTTCATTTTTTATTTCATGAACCGACATAAAAAGTTTTAATTACTTTTTATTTTTAGTACATAACGTGATGACGTTACATTACATTACACATCTCCCCCATACTGAGATGTAGAGCACTTCGCCACTCTCTGATTCATTAGCTAAATATGTTCTCAATTGGAAATTTTTACATTAACATCATTAAAGCATGTATGTACAATCATCATGAAGGTTAAAAGAAAACACGTATGTTTTTGCACACATAAATAGAATTGAAACCAATTGTATACACAAAAACCACCGCTTCACTAGAAGTCACAACAATGTTTGTGGCACTCCCACCAGTACCACATGCCTCTAGATCCATACAAGGGCATTTTCTACATGGGTAATGGGTAATCCCAAGGTCAAAACCTCGAGGTTCCTTCATAGATCTTAAAAGTGTACTAGCAACCCTTGCTACATCCTCATAACCTTTAAGATAACTAGAAGTCAATATAAGCCCCGAGCTTGTAGCACGGGTGGTTGAACCCTTCGTTGTCAAGAACCCTCGATCACAAGGTCATGGATTCGATTCACCCGTGTCTACCAGGGTCATGCCTCGTAATCCATACCATCAAGGTGAGACCCGTTCAAGTGGACACCTTAAGATAATTTTACAATTAAAAAAATACAAAAACAAAAAACTAGAAGTCAACATAAAAGATGCATGTCTTCAATATAGGTATCTTAAGAGACACCCACAACATTGTTTCCCCCCGTAGAGGATGGAAAACTCTAGGGTATGTTTTAGCGGAATATGCAGGTGTAAGCAATCCAATAACTGGAATGACGATCAACTAAAACCCTAGAGTTGTCTCCCCAGAGTCTCGATCTGTGGATCAGATTGGTGTTAGAGTTTCATTAACTTAGGATTTCAGCCACCATGACGGATGAGAAAACTGGTATATTCTATAGTAATAATATGAATGGGCTTAGTAATAACAATGGTTTGCAGAGACCATGTGTTGGCACTACATAAAATTTCATGCTTAAATGTCTTCTTACGGCGTTAATCATCTTTCGGCAACTCTGGCGGTGCAAAATAGAACATTTTTTATGACGGGATGTTTTCAAACTTGGTCGAGAAAAGCGCATTTGTCCTCGAGTGTGGATATCAAAGTTACAAAAGGAAATATGTTTGAGAAAAGAAGGGAAGCAAAATCTTCATAAAGAGAAAAAATGGTTTTACTATCTCTATAGGTTTGTGAACTCAACCTTTGAGAGACCTAGAAGATTGGCTTAAGATTTTCATCTTTATGAAAAGAAAATTGATTTTTATAATATGGCCTACCCAAAAGCTTTATGAAGAAAAGACTTTTAAATTTTCAATGATTTGCCTAAGTATGGAAGAGAGTATTTGATTAACTTTTGGCCAAAGTTAAAATTTTATGAAAGTGAGGTTTTAATTTTATATTCTAGACTAAAGTCTAGATTTTATGAATGTAACTTTGGTGAATATGCTAAAAATTTAATTTAAAAAATGATTTGCCTAAGTATGGAAGAGAGTATTTGATTAACTTTTGGCCAAAGTTAAAATTTTATGAAAGTGAGGTTTTAATTTTATATTCTAGACTAAAGTCTAGATTTTATGAATATAACTTTGGTGAATATGCTAAAAATTTAATTTAAAAAAGGAGCAAAAGGTATTAGCGCCCAACACCAAGGGCTTGTCAAGTGACCAAGAGCCGAACCAAGGGGTCCCACATAGCCTCCATACTCCAAGCGCCAAGGCCAAGATTATCCTTTCATTTGTATTACTTGCTATATGTTAAAAGACTTGCACTATATAAAGAGTGGCGGTCAAGCTTTTTTATTGCATGTGGGATAATTCCGCATCCCTCAATAGCTCGAAATTCAAAATTATAAAGTGGTCGCAAACGAAATACCACGGGAGCACGTGGCGCGTTATTATTCATCCGCATCAACGTGACGGTGGTATTATAAACCGCCTTCCACCCACGCGGAACCACCATTCCCGAAGAAGAGAAGTACAATAGCACGTGCTATGTGTTATCAAGTGTTGTGCGCGGTGGGGTATATAAACACCACAATCATTTCCCGCTCAACCAATGTGGGATATATTCCATAAAGAAAACCAAATAAGATAAGTATAACACGTTTTTGAGAAAATGTCTGTTTTAGTCACCATTTTCTAGAAGTTGTTGCCGCCAAACCGAGAGGAATTTTAGAAAACTAAGAGAGGTTTTTCTTCAGCACGGGCTAATATTCAAAAACCTCTCTCCGTTTTTACACAGGTGTTATGGTTTAAGAGGATCGAAGTCATCTTCACGGGGCAATTTTCCAGAATTTAAGTTTACTGTTTTAGTCATCAACTTCAAAGAGCTGGTTCTTCCAAATGAAGATGAATTTTCAGAAACTGAAAGAGGTTTTTCTTCAGCACATGCCCTGTTACAAAAACCTCTCTCAAAATGTACACAGCTATCTCCATTTGAGATATACAGCCAGGTCTTTGAAGCCTATTTTTCAGCAAATTTACTTCCTGAAATAAAAAAAATAAGTTGTAACTGTTTCTATTTTTAGAGTTTCAGTTAGGTTTTGAATTCAAGATTAGGTATAGGCCGTCCTTCTATATATTGATATGTAAAAAACATGTAAGGGGTTGGATTTTCTATAAGGAGAGACCCATTCCGGGTGTTTTGAAGGGCTTCAGAAGTTAATAAAGATCTCAGAACTGAACAGATTTTTCATCAAAGATTCATGTGTTGTTTAAAAATTGCAGTCCGTACCTTCTCTCTTTCTCTACATGTGCAAGTTTGCTTTCTACGTTATGCCTTTCATTATGTCATTTTCTTCTATGCTTAGATGAACATTCATATGGATTGAGATTCATGTTTCTATGCCTCGATTTATTTGCATCTGAGCATCCATTTATTTCTCCAAAATTAACAGTGGATTCATCTGAAATTTGATGCCCGTTGTTAATGGACTGTCTTTATTTCTTTCCCTATCACCTGCAAAAATCTTATTGACTGTAATAAGACAGCTATCTTTCCTTTGTATGAAAATATTTGTTTAACTGCTGGTCCATATTTTTATGTTTCTCAACTCCATTGCCCAATGGTATCCTGTTCATGTTGATCTAGCCACCTCATTTAAAACCTACAAAGTTTTTGTTATTATTATTTTACAATTGGCCATTGAGTTTCATTGTCAAACTGCTGTCGTGGTGACATTGGATGGCAGATTTGTTGAGAGAGCCCTCTCTGGCTGAAGGAGGCCAACTTTCAGTCTAAAGATTGGTTTGAAATAGGTTACCTCGGGGTTTCTTTGATACAGCCCAAGGAAAATCCGAGTGCTAACATTTTGGCGCCGTTGCCGGGGAACGAGGGTTTCATTTTCCCTGGGTATGAACGACAAAGTTGCAGGTTTGATTGTTGATGGTGAACAATGGTCAGATATCAAGCAAGCTGTGCATTTTTCACCTGGCGACTCCATCTTCAAAGAATCCAGTTTTCAGAAATTCCATGGCGACTCCACATTAAAGAGATCCAGTTTTGCATTGGTTCACAGGCTAGTCTCCTCAGTTTTCAAATCAGAATCTACAGCTCCAGTATTTTGAGATGGCCTCATTATTAAGAAGGTATGCTCCTATGAGCAGGTCTCATATTCCTGGTTTTCCGAATCAAATTCCTAAAATTGATTGGCAGTCTTATTTGCCTAAATTCAGAGATGAAAACAATGATAATGCTGTTTTACATTTAATGAGATTTCACATACATGTGCACAAGCTGAAGATTAGGTTCATTAGGATTGTCTTATGAAGATGTTCATGGCTTCTTTAGAAGGAAAAGAAAGGGATTGGTATGAAAGTTTAAGACCTGGCAGCTTCTTTTCTTTAAAAGATTTTCACATAGCATTTTCTGAGCATTATACAGTAGATTTTCCAGCTTTATCTTTAGTGGAAAACTGTTGTGATCAGTTTGAGGGTTTCATACAATAGCTTGAAAATATTGACGAAGATCTGGAAGGTATGAATGATGAAGACATGTCTGAAATATTTTATCATTTTTCTTCGCAAGTCCATAGCCATGATGATCAAGAGAAGCTAGCTGTAGATAAAATCAATGAAGAAATAATAGTAGATTCCCATGAGCTCTGTTCAGAAACAAATGATGATTCATCCGTTCCTTCGTATACAAATGAAGAACGCATTCAGCATCAATCTGCAGAAGAGAAGGAAAACGATAGTTGTTTGATTCAGAAAATGCACAAGCCACCTCCTCTTTTAACAGAAGAAGAAATAGATCGGCTCCTGCAGAGTCATGCTACGACCCCTGCTTATACAGATTGGCAGTGTTCACATATTCCGGAATATGTAAGTCAATCTTCTTCCATTTTTGGGCATGTAAATCTGAATTTGAATGATGACAATCATGATGATATTTTGAAGGAACTCATTTGTGATAATAATTCTCCACAAGAAAATCAGTTATTAGGCACCAGTTTCTTTCATCAAGAACATAGATATGTCATGTCTAATGATATGGAAGTCTTAGAAGGTGAAATTCAATCCCAGGATGTTCATTATCAAAATTTATCTTTTGAGGATCATTCTCGACGACCTTTAATTGTCAAAGAAAAAGAATGTTTTAATATTGAGTATGAAGTTAATCGTTCATTGCTGGAAGAATATTTTGAAGAAGACAAAACATTTCGATTCTCCCATCAGATTACAGAAAATTTCAAAGGACATCAAACACAATTTATCTTTTTTTATCCTATAGTTGAGTATATGGAAGATTTTCTCGGTTTAAATTTGCAGCAAAATTTTAACTATGAGAATAAAGAATATCATTGGTTGCCGGTGCTGTCATATTTCCTGTTAGTGACTTATTTTAACAGTGAAAGAGTCAGATTATTTGAACATTTAATGGATTGGCTTCATTGGCGTTTCCGAATTACTTGATTGATGGAAAGTCTTTGACATTCTAAAGGTAGGGTAGGTAGGAGAAATAAGTTTTCCAGGCAAGCAGTCTTTAGTATGTACAGTAGTGTTTTCAGTTCAGTTTCAACATGTGAGTTTTCAGTTTTCTATAGTTAAATGGTTTTCGGTTACAGTTTTGGATGGAGGACTGGTTACAGGATACAGGATACAGGTTGCAGGTTTTAGGTTTTCAGGATTGGGAGCCGCCCAGTGGTCAGGCACATGGTCTACGGTGTTCTTTGCTGCCTCGCTGGGAGGACAACATCCCCAGTAGGAGCCAGTTGTTGGCACTACATAAAATTTCGTGCTTAAATGTCTTCTGACGGCGTTAATCATCTTCCGGAAACTCTGGCGGTGCAAAATAGAACATTTTTTATGACGGGATGTTTTCAAACTTGGTCGAGAAAAGCGCATTTGTCCTCGAGTGTGGATATCAAAGTTACAAAAGGAAATATGTTTGAGAAAAGAAGGGAAGCAAAATCTTCATAAAGAGAAAAAATGGTTTTACTATCTCTATAGGTTTGTGAACTCAACCTTTGAGAGACCTAGAAGATTGGCTTAAGATTTTCATCTTTATGAAAAGAAAATTGATTTTTATAATATGGCCTACCCAAAAGCTTTATGAAGAAAAGGCTTTTAAATTTTCAATGATTTGCCTAAGTATGGAAGAGAGTATTTGATTAACTTTTGGCCAAAGTTAAAATTTTATGAAAGTGAAGTTTTAATTTTATATTCTAGACTAAAGTCTAGATTTTATGAATATAACTTTGGTGAATATGCTAAAAATTTAATTTAAAAAAGGAGAAAAAGGTATTAGCGCCCAACACCAAGGGCTTGTCAAGTGACCAAGAGCCGAACCAAGGGGTCCCACATAGCCTCCATACTCCAAGCGCCAAGGCCAAGATTATCCTTTCATTTGTATTACTTGCTATATGTTAAAAGACTTGCACTATATAAAGAGTGGCGGTCATGCTTTTTTATTGCATGTGGGATAATTCCGCATCCCTCAATAGCTCGAAATTCAAAATTATAAAGTGGTCACGGGAGCACGTGGCGCGTTATTATTCATCCGCATCAACGTGACGGTGGTATTATAAACCGTCTTCCGCCCACGCGGAACCACCATTCCCGAAGAAGAGAAGTACAATAGCACGTGCTATGTGTTATCAAGTGTTGTGCGCGGTGGGGTATATAAACACCACAATCATTTCCCGCTCAACCAATGTGGGATATATTCCATAAAGAAAACCAAATAAGATAAGTATAACACGTTTTTGAGAAAATGTCTGTTTTAGTCACCATTTTCTAGAAGTTGTTTCCGCCAAACCGAGAGGAATTTTAGAAAACTAAGAGAGGTGTTTCTTCAGCACGGGCTAATATTCAAAAACCTCTCTCAGTTTTTACACAGGTGTTATGGTTTAAGAGAATCGAAGTCATCTTCACGGGGCAATTTTTCAGTATTTCAGTTTACTGTTTTAGTCATCAACTTCAAAGAGCTGGTTCTTCCAAATGAAGATGAAGTTTCAGAAACCGAAAGAGGTTTTTCTTCAAAACATGCCCAGTTACAAAAACCTCTCTCAAAATATACACAACTATCTCCATTTGAGATATACAGCCAGGTCTTTGAAGCCTATTTTCAGCAAATTTACTTCCTGAAATAAAAAAAATAAGTTGTAACTGTTTCTATTTTTAGAGTTTCAGTTAGGTTTTGAATTCAAGATTAGGTATAGGCCATCCTTCTATATATTGATATGTAAAAAACATGTAAGGGGTTGGATTTTCTGTAAGGAGAGACCCATTCCGGGTGTTTTGAAGGGCTTCAGAAGTTAATAAAGATCTCAGAACTGAACATATTTTTCATCAAAGATTCATGTGTTGTTTAAAAATTGCAGTCCGTACCTTCTCTCTTTCTCTACATGTGCAAGTTTGCTTTCTGCGTTATGCCTTTCATTATGTCATTTTCTTCTATGCTTAGATGAACATTCATATGGATTGAGATTCATGTTTCTATGCCTCGATTTATTTGCATCTGAGCATCCATTTATTTCTCCAAAATTAACAGTGGATTCATCTGAAATTTGATGCCCGTTGTTAATGGACTATCTTTATTTCTTTCCCTATCACCTGCAAAAATCTTATTGACTGTAATAAGACAGCTATCTTGCCTTTGTATGAAAATATTTGTTTAACTGCTGGTCCATATTTGTATGTTTCTCAACTCCATTGCCCAATGGTATCATGTTCATGTTGATCTAGCCACCTCATTTAAAACCTACAAAGTTTTTGTTATTATTATTTTACAATTGGCCATTGAGTTTCATTGTCAAACTGCTGTCGTGGTGACATTGGATGGCAGATTTGTTGAGAGAGCCCTCTCTGACTGAAGGAGGCCAACTTTCAGTCTAAAGATTGGTTTGAAATAGGTTACCTCGGGGTTTCTTTGATACAGCCCAAGGAAAATCCGAGTGCTAACACCATGGTTGCACCAAGAGGCAGCCATGCCTGCTACTCAGTTTCGAGGTTCTTTATCATCCGAGAAGTCGATCACCACATCAGATGGGGAAAAGGAGGATCAGGATACAGAGCAGTATTCCGACGCAGTTTTGAAGTATATAAGTGATATGCTTATGGATGAAAATATGGAGGAAAAGAAGTGCATGTATCAGGAGTGCAGTGCTCTGCAAGCTACACTTAAGCCTTTTTATGACATTTTAGGTGAGAATTGCCCCCCTCAGGGACTCTGTATTAGTAATATTGAGGATGATGATGATGCTCAGAACAAGATTGAGGACAGTAGCTGGATTGGGGAATTTTTTAATTCTCAGATGCCAAGGGGATTTGAGTCTTCTTTGTCCGCGAATCCTTCTGCTGGTTACTCTTCGGGTAGCACTACAGTCATTGATGGCCTGCCTGATTCTCCCATTTACGAGCTGAGCCTTTCTAAATTTTTTTCTGAAAGCAAACAGGGCTTGGGGGTTGGAGAGTTTGAGGAGGTTATCCAGGTTGTACCCAAGCGAAATTTTGGGTCCAGTGTGGAGAATGGGTGGCATTTTCGAGCCCCAAAGAAGGAAAGTGACCCTGACTTGCAGGTGGGGAAAAGGGAAGATGCAATTGGTGTTGCTTTTCGGATGAATGCGGCACATAGCGATTACGAGAGTGGACCTAAGCGCCAGAAAGATCCACACCGTGAGGATCTGGACCTGGAAGACAAGCAGAGCAACAAGCTTTCGGCAGTGTATCCAGACAATGTGATTCGTACTGAGAGTTTTGACAATGTCTTGCTCTGTGCTGGAAGTAGTAGAATTTTCTCGGACCTGCAGCTAGAAAGTTTACAAAATGGAGTGCAGAAAAGTGTTCAAACTAGGTCCGCGAAAGTATTGCAAGGTTCGAAGACTCGTGGGAGGAAGGAAGGGAAAAGGGAAGTGGTGGATTTGAGAGCCCTTCTTATTCATTGTGCACAAGCTGTGGCAACGGATGATACTCGAGGGGCCAATGAGATTTTAAAGCAGATCAGGCAACATGCTTCTCCTTATGGTGATGGGACTCAACGCTTGGCGAATTATTTTGCAGATGGTTTGGTAGCACGATTGTCAGGCAGTGGTGGTAGATTGTTTACTTCGCTTGGAAGTGATGCCTCTGCAGCAGACGTTTTGAAGGAATACCAGCTGCTCTTAGCTGCCATTCCTCACAGGGAAATATCCCATTTCCTAACTTATCAGACAGTTCTTAATGTAGCAGAGAAATCAATGAGGTTGCACATTGTCGATTTCAGAATTATGTACGGTTTCCAATGGCCTTCTCTGATTCAATGTCTGGCGAATCGTCGTGGTGGGCCTCCCATGCTTCGCATAACTGGAATTGATTTTCCCCAACCTGGATTTAGGGCAGCAGAGAGAGTCGAAGAGACTGGGCGCAGACTGGCTGACTATGCAAAATCTTTTGGTGTGCCCTTTGAATACCATGCTATTGCAATCAAGTGGGAGGATGTAGATATTGAAGAACTTTCCCTCCGGAGTGATGAGGTCCTGGTGGTACATTGCATGTACAGGTTCAAAAATTTGTTGGATGAGACTGTGATTGTGGAAAGCCCCAGAAATATTGTGCTGAACAAGATTCGCAGGATGAATTCTAGAGTTTTTATACATGGTGTGGTGAATGGAGCATTCAATGCTCCTTTCTTTATCACAAGGTTCCGAGAAGTACTTTTCCACTACTCTGCTTTTTTTGATGCAATGGAAACCATTGTTCCTCGAGACAATCCTCAAAGGCTTATGCTGGAGAAAGAACTTTTTGGCCGAGACATCTTGAATGCCGTTGCATGCGAGGGATTAGAAAGACTGGAAAGACCAGAAACTTATAAGCAATGGCAGGTCAGGATTTAGCGAGCTGGTTTCTTACAGCTTCCTCTGGATCGAACTATTCTCTCTAGAGCCAGGGATAAGGAAAAATCATTCTATCATAAGGATTTTGTAGTGGACGAAGATGGTAAGTGGATGTTATTTGGCTGGAAGGGAAGAATAAGTAATGTTATGGCTACGTGGAGACCTTCAACATGATTTTGTTAGGATATTTAGACACTTAGGAGTTAGTTAAGATCAACTTGTGTAATATATCCGTTAGGGATAGTGTGTTTCTTTAGTATGCATTAGTATGCATTTGTAAATACTTAATCCGACGGTCACGATATGTTTCCGACATAGAGTGATCCGACGGCTCAACTTCTCTTAGATCAAACCTAACCTTGATCCGTGGCTTAACACCCGATTGGTCCATGATCTCTATTTAAATAGCATGGAGGGTCATTGTTTAGTTGATCGATTATGAGAAGCTCATTTGTAACTTTCTTTCTTTGCATAATAAATTGTCCCGTAGAAGCTATTTGGCTGGGGCCGTGGAGTGTTTCCCTCAAGAGGGTTTAAACCACGTCAAAACATCGGTGTGTTGATCTGTGATCTGTTTGTGTGAAGTGGTTTCTCTTGGTGTTCGGTCCTTTGGTAGTACCCTGTGTACCCGAACATGGTATCAGAGCTTTTATGAAGTGCCACTTCCGGTTGTGATCTAGATCTTGAACTGTTGTTGCTGAAACTTGAAAGAGTTTCTAGTTATGGTATTTCTGTGCATTTCTGGACTATGGGAGGTGTTCCATTGCGTCCGGAGCATCGTTTCCATTGAAAAATAGTTTTCGTTTGATCGAAAACGGTTCCCGGTTGCTCCAGAAACGCATATTTCATCAGATCTGAAGGTATAATGTTACAGTGATGCATTTTTTATTTTCTGTTTTTAAAAGAAAAATCTCATATTTTATCATTTTTTACTGTTAGATTTTTTTTTTTGGGTTCGGATTGTTGCTTTCTCGTCTGCGTATGCTCTTTGCCGTGCACCTTAAGTGATCTCGGCAAATCAGAAACAGAAAGGGAAAGGGTTTTTCTCGGCTGCGTATGCTCTTTGCCGTGCACCTTGCGCGATCTCGGCAAATCAGAAACAGAAAGAAAACGTAGACTTTTCGGGCAAGCTAACAAGATCTAACTCCAGCAAGTGTGGAAAAGTTTTTTTTGTTTCGATTTGTGGTTTGTTTTGCAGGAAAAAAGGCAAGCACGCAAACCGAGCAAGAAGAGTAAAAAAAAAAAAAAAGAAGCCCCCTTCCTCATTCCCATATTTTACATACCTTTTAATCTAGCTCACTTGGTTCAAAGTTGCTTTATTCCTTAATAGGTCTTGAGTTCAAGTCTTAGGAAGTTACTTTTAAAGGAAAAAGTGCATGCAATTTCTAATTTCAAGTTACTTTATTGTAAAAGTGCATTTCACTTAAATAATAAAAAAAATAAAAATACAAGTGAGTCACTTAGTTTTTTTTTATTGTTGCACTATTTAAAAGTAATATCATTGTAAAAGTGAAATCACTTATTTTACAAAAGTGGTTCACTTAAAGCAACTTTCTTGTAAAGTGACTGTCAAAAGGTTCATCTTGGGTAGAGGGGGGTTCTTTTTTTTGTTGGACATTCTCTAGCTGCCACGTCACTATTGGGGACATCCTCAACAGTTTCTTTGTTCAAGCATAACTTCATCATACAGAGTCCGTTTTCAGTGCCGTTTTTTTTTAAACCACCTATTTTTTTGAGATCTTCACATCCAGACTATTCGTTTCTACTTTTACAGCCACTAATTTACAAATATGGCCGCCCTTTTTGATATTCTACTTAACAGTTCCAACTATTTCTCATGGAAATCTCGTATGGAGGATGTTTTACGAAGTAGGGGACTTTTTAGAATTACAATAGGGAAAGAAAAAGAACCCACTGATGATGATAAGAAAATAAAATGGGCAAATAGATGTGATGAAGCTCGTGGATTGATTGGAATGTCAATCTCTACTGATTTGCGATTCCACATATCTGGAATTGATGAACCTAATGCTGCTTGGGACAAGTTAGAAACTGTGTTTGGTAAACACAATGAAATTCGAGGTCATCAACTCGAAAATGAGTTGATTTCTTTAAATCCAAGTGACTTTTCATGCATTCAAGATTATTTATCTAAGTACAAAACTCTTAAACTCTTATGTGCAGAATGTAAGATTGAGAGGGAAGACAAACAGTGCATTTATCATATTCTTTCCAAACTTGGACCTGCATATTCTATTTTTGTATCTACATTTTACTCCATGAAAGCATCCTTGAATGCAGCTAGCTATCAAGAGCCTAGTCTTGAATCCTTTTGTGATTCCCTGATTAGAGAACAAGATAAACTCATTCATCTTGGAATAATCAACAATGCAGATACATCTGGGAAAGCCTTATTGTCCCAACATAAAGAAAAGTCCAAGCCTCCCAAGAAACAAAATTTTCGCAATAATAAGTCCAACAAGGGTCCCAAACCCTCTCAGTCAGCTCCTTTTTTAAAAAGTGACAAAGGATCCAAGCCAAAAGGCAAGAAGACTGAGCGTCATTGCAACTATTGCGGGAATGATAATCATGATGAATCTAAGTGTTTCAAGAAGATGACAGCCTTGGAAGTAGCAATGAAGAAGCACCACATCAGCCTAGATTCGCCTTCAGAATCTACCTCTCATGGACATGCACTTTGTGCTTCTAGTTATTCTTATAATGCATCTTCTTCTTCTACTTCAAATGAATGGCTCATTGATTCTGGAGCATCTTATCATATGGCTAAGGATCAAGCCATCTTTTCTACTATGCATGAATGTAACACCAAACAAATATTTGTTGGTGATGATAGATCTCTAAGTGTTGTAGGAGCTGGAACAGTTCCAGTAGATAATGGTCATTTTAGACACTTAGGAGTTAGTTAAGATCAACTTGTGTAATATATCCGTTAGGGATAGTGTGTTTCTTTAGTATGCATTAGTATTCATTTGTAAATACTTAATCCGACGGTCACGATATGTTTCCGACATAGAGTGATCCGACGGCTCAACTTCTCTTAGATCAAACCTAACCTTGATCCATGGATTAACACCCGATTGGTCCATGATCTCTATTTAAAGAGCATGGAGGGTCATTGTTTAGTTGATCGATTATGAGAAGCTCATTTGTAACTTTCTTTCTTTGCATAATAAATTGTCCCGTAGAAGCTATTTGGCCGGGGCCGTGGAGTGTTTCCCTCAAGAGGGTTTAAACCACGTCAAAACATCGGTGTGTTGATCTGTGATCTGTTTGTGTGAAGTGGTTGCTCTTGGTGTTCGGTCCTTTGGTAGTACCCTATGTACCCGAACAGATTTGGCAGTGGAGATTTCTCATCTCTCTTCAAAGATTAGTGATTCTGCGAAGGAAAGCTTCTGACCTTCAAGTTCAAGAACTGCTTAGTATATTGATAGAGTGTTGTGGAAGGTATTCCTAGAAGAAATTTTGTCTTCTCTTTCGAGTCACAATATTTAGATCCTTTCATGGAAATATGGATTAGTGTAGAATCTGTAGATGTGATATAGATCACTAGATAATTACTTTTCAGCTTCATTTAAATTTCAAACATCAACCTTGTGGGATCACACCAAAGATACAAAACTGGATTTGATTTTTTGCAGTGGGGACAAGGTTTTAATCAACATCAACCTTGTGGGCAGTCTTGATTGATACCATTGCTCAGACATGTATATATGGTCTTGTAACATTTACGTTGTCAAGCAAATTGTCATTTAGCTCATTCAGATGCTCCTGTATACCAAGGGGAACCAACGACTTCTGCAGAAGTTGGCTGGCTAAGAGTTGTAATGTGGCAGTTGATCATTATAATAGCTTTTCTTGCTTGCATCTTTCATAGCTTTTCTATCTCTTGTTAAACAGGAACTAGCAAAACTAGACCCAACAAAACGGCCTGTGTACAGTGTCTTTTATTTCACGTTCAGGTTCTTTTTATGTTCGCTTTCATTAGCACTTGTGAATATACAGTTAAAATTGAACATTATGGTTTGCAGCCTATATCAAAGACATTTTTTTTTTTCAATTTGGATTTTGTTGCCCTGCTAGAGTTAGCCAAGCTATATAAAAATAAATAAAGATTCATTAATTGTCCCATCCTTTGTTCTTTTATATAACATTAATGTAAATATTGCTTTCTCTAATGAAACAATGCATGAATAAGCCCAACACTTACCTTGTACAGTAGGATTCTCTATAATATGGGATGTCCTCGTACCTTTTACACAGGTTATGTATCTTTCTTATAATTGTCGTCATTATGATTTATTATGTGGATATGCAAGCCTCTCGTTGAAATGAAGTTCTTGAATCATGATCGATATTTCACATCTAGCTATAGTACGATGCCCTATAAACTAGAATAATTCTTATTTTTTTTAAGATCAAATTTCCACTGAACAGTGGATCTTCCATGTTGCTTCCTTGTGCAAGGACTCTCGATCTAAGCATGGTTAACATATAACATTGTTAAAGATGTTTTTATTTTGACATAATGAACTAACAAAGCGATGGAATCTTCCTAGTACCTAACAAGTTTCTCTAACAACATCAGGCGAGGCTCCACATATTCATCCTTTTGAAGAATTTCAGGAACCCATTCTCATGAAGGGCATCAAGAGTGGCTTGGTCCGTTAAGGTGTCTTTATCAACTTGTTCATGCTCTCTTTCCTCTCATTCAATCATGATGTTTGGCTTAACAATGTCTATAAAACAAGTAAAAGTTAGTGACATTTCAAGATTTTTACATTATTTACAATTTAGGTCACGGTTGCCTTTTTTATTGTGGACATTGGCAAGTGGTTGTAAGTTTTTCCTTATAAACCCATGAGGAAGGTTGTCTACTCATGACTATACAATGCCAAACCCATGAATGCACATGTGCACTTCAACCGAGGCCTGACACCCACTAGAATGTTGATGTTACAACTATGTGAGGCATCCTCACTAGCCCAGTCGACCTACACATGTAAAACAAATAATAAATGTATTTTTATATTGAAAAATGACAAGTCGGCATAGTAAGGGAATTTTGTGAAAAGTAATGTATAAATAGAAGTTCAACTTCCCTCATTTCATTTCCGTTCTCACCAAGCAAGTTCGCTCAAAGGGGAAGTTCGCATTTTTGGGGTCTAGAAGACATTGGAGCTGATTTCTTGGGCATCTACTCTTATTGTACTTTTTATTTTCATTGTACTAAATCTCTGAGTAAGAAAGGGTTGTTGGGTTTTTCACAAGTTTGGGTTTTACCAGGGTAAACTATTGTGTCTATTGTTTCTGTGCATAGTTGTTCATTCAGTGATCATTTTATTGCTTATATGTTTATTATGCTGCTATAAGTCAAAACACTAACATGGTTTCAGAGGTATGCTGAAAGTGACTATTGTCAAGAACTAGGGTTTGGAATTTCTCCAACTTCCAACCATCAAATTGGTTCGATCTTACCTTCATTGAGCTTGCCTTAGGAAGGCAATTTTTTCTGTCCAAACATAATTTCATTCTGACAATTTTCAATTTTGACCTAACTTCTGAAGTTGCTGCAAAATTAGGGTTTGCTAGTTTTCAATGTTCTGACCACAGATCTGAGAGAAAAGAAGGTTCATTCAACTCGCCTTAGGAAGGTGAATTCATCTGTGGAAGTGGCTTTTCAAGAATCCAAAATTCAATTTTGACCTAGCTTCTGCTGGGGTTTCTGATCCAAACTGTAGATCTACTACCTAGTCAAAATGTCAAGCATCAAGGTTGAAGATAGGCTTGATGGAGCTTCAAATTACTACTCATGGAAGTCTAAAGTGCTTATTGCTCTAGAAGAAATTGACCTACTAAACTTTGCTACAGAAGGAGTGTCAGAACCAGTAGAAGATTCAGAGAAGACTCAATGGAAGAAGAATGATGCCAAGGCAAGGAGGATACTAATAGATCAAGTTAAGGATCATTTGATTCCTCAAATTTCTCAAAAGAAGACAACAAAGGCAATGTTTGACTCATTGAAGAAATTGTTTGAGAATACAAACATTAATAGGGCTCTTTCCCTAAGGAAACAACTCTTAAGCATCAAGATGTCTAGATCACACACCAGAGCTTCATACCTCATGAAGATCACAGAGATAAAAGATAAATTGGCGACAATTGGTGAAATTATTGTAGACAGAGAGTTGGTCATGATAACCTTGAATGGTCTCTCTCAATCTTGGGAACCCTTCATTCGAAGCATATCGGGAAGATCAGAACTACCAAATTTTGAAAGGCTATGGGCAGACTGTACACAAGAAGAATCCAGACTTGTGGTTAGAGGAAAAATACAAGAACCTCATGAAGAAGATCAAGCCCTCATTGCACATACCAAGAAGAAAGGAAAGATGAACATTGGACGAAAAGACAAAGTCAGAAGATCATGTCCTAATCCTAATCAAAGGAAGAAGAAGGACATGTCGAAGGTTCAATGCTATAAGTGCAGAAAGTTCGGCCACTACAAGAATCAATGTACATCATAAAATAGGAAAGAAAATGCTTCCGCATCTGATGTAGATGAAGAAACTCCACCAAAGAGGTCAAGGAATGCAGAACATGATGACCATCGAAAGGAATGCTCCTTCTAGTACACCAATGATTGTATTATCTCTAGATAATGATATTGTCATTAGTGTTGTATGAAGATCCAGGTTGCAGTTAGCTTCCAAGTAAGAAGATAAAAGAACTCCAGTGATCCATGCAAGGAGGTAGAGATCAAGAGGGACCCCACACAAAACAATAAAATATAAGTATTTTCATTATTATTTGTCATTATTGTTTTTGTAGATCAATCTCAATGTTCATAACAGTTGTATGCATATCTGTATTCTTAGAATCAGGAAGTGTGTTATGCATGTTATGATATAGCATATTATATGAGTGAGATTGACTAGCAATGGGATTATATTGTGCATATGTTGAGTAAGCAGTCTGTAGTGTTGTACAACATTCTATGAACCCTAGATGGAACTAGTCTAGGATGAAACCTCTTTGCTAACATACTGGAGCAGTGCACTCTCCTAATAGTATCTTCTAGTAGAGATGGAAGGCATCAAGATAGTCACCAAGTATGTTTGGGATATGGATGGATGTTGTGTTGAAGCATTGGCTAAGATACTTACATGATTGTGTGAACTATTGTCATTGAAATATGATTTAATTTCTCGTGATTATGCAATGTTGCTGACTATTTGATGAAATTTGACTTGTAGGGAAAGACCATATGACTATGGGCTACAAGAGAAGGATGATGGGACTTGTTCTGAAGAGCAAGCGATGGATGTATAGTCAGCCAGATTAAGATCCTGTTGATACTCAGTATTTGAGAGGGAACAGAATGCTCAAAATTGACTCTCAAGATTAGATGGCGGGATGGCTTTCAGAGGGAGTCAGCATATCCAGTAGGTTCTGTAGATCCAATAGATCTAGTTCATCCATTAGAGCCCACAGATGTTCCTAGAGATTTTTCTATTGATAGGAAGAGGCCTATTTAGTCTCAACAGACATTAGAGGATGCATAAAAACATGTGGCTTCCCTAGATACATTAAAGGAGATCAAGAAACCTCGAAGATATTCAGGATACATATCACTGATGTCCCACATTATTGATTCTAAACCTTCCAGTTACGAGAAGGATACTAGCTAGCAAGTTTGAAAAGATGCTATGATGGAAGAATATCAATCCATCATCAAGAATGACGTATGGGATGTGGTGATGAGACCTAAAGGGAAGTCAGTTGTGACTTCCATGTGGATCTACAAGATTAAGCATGCAGTAGATGGGAGCATTGAGAAACACAAAGTGATATTTGTGGCTAGATGATTCTCTCAAAAAGAGGGAGTCGATTATGACAGGACATTTGCTCCAGTTGCACGATACACGACCATCAGATCAATCATAGCTCTAGCTTCGACTATGGGATGGATGCTACATCAGATGGATGTTAAAACTGTTTTCCTCAATAGAGTAATTGAGGAAGAAGTCTACATCGAACAACCAGAGGGTTTTGAGATTCATGGGAAGGAGTACCATGTGTCACTACTACATATGGCTTAAAAGTTCCATGAAATATTGCCATGAATAAGTTAAAATCAAAACTTTCGGGGATAAACAGATAAAAAATTTGAAAAAAAAATGTTCTGGCTCCCAATAATCGTCGCTATAGCGACGGAAGTACCATTACGTCGCTATAGCGATGAGTGTTCCTCGCTATAATGACATATATGCGTTCGCTACTATGGCGAGGGTAAAATTTACACATGCGATGTTAACGGTTATCACAGTAACGGTCATTGACCTTTTTATTTTTTATTTTTGAAATTTGGTCATTGTGCATTTTCGCCAGAGCCACGACGCTCATTGATCTATAAATACATGTTCTTAAGACATATTTCCACAAATTATTTGCTATAGTTGCAACAATTTTTCTGTTGATTGTTCGTTCTGTGATTTCAAGAGTCCAGTACTGGTTTGACACATCGAATTTTTGATCTCCTTCATTTTCCAGGTTAGTTTGACTGCAATGCACTAGTCGTTTTTGTGTTTGCACCCTTTGTGTTCCAACTAGGGCTTCAATGCAATGGAGCAAATGTTTATATAGTTTAGGATTTTTGTGTCAAAATGTATTTTTTTAAATTGTCATTTGTGTTAAAATGTAAATTTTTAAATTTTCATTTCTGTTAAAATGTAATTTTTTAAATGGTTGTTTGTGTTAAAGTGCTTTTTTTTGCTCCTTCTATGTTTTTTATTGGTAGCCTTTGGTTCTATCTAGGTGAATGAAAAATAATAGCAAGGAGATCTCCAAGCTAGATAGGTTTAAAATTAGTTATTTTAAGGAAATTATGGATTATGCATCTTTTGGATTCATAAATTGTTATGACTTCAAGAAAATCCTAGAATATCCCCATGGCGGGTGTTCATGAGAGCAGATGGAGGGGCACGTGACCACGCCTCAAGATGCCACCTCACAGCCACCAGTATGTCCCGGGCTTAACGATTTCAGTAGCTCAGGTACCACAACAAATGATTGCGCTGCAAGGGTGATAGAGGATGAAGGTAGAATGGTAGAGACGACGAACTTGCAAACTAGTTTGCCCGTCTGAAGAAATAATGACAGGGAGGATGAAGTACAGTCGCTTCGATAAGCAACCCCACCCTCCAGTCTGCGAAATTATGGTAAGCCCGCAGTTAATCGGAAGTCCCTCTCTCAATTTGATATCATTCGAAGTCTCGAGATTTTTAGAACTTGTCTGTTTGCTTAATGATGTTGTGAGGGCCTCCTGCCCTTCCCCCTTTGAGCATGCTTCGAGCTCTCTCTGGTCGTATGCCTCCCTCATCTCCTCGGCACTCTACTCCAATTGTGAACAGAGTTGGGGGTAGCCTCTGAACGAAGCTGTCGCTCTTGAGACTGAGAACTCTTGCCCTCCGAGCGTTTGCATTTCCCTTGGGCATTTGCATCCCCTCTGTGCATTTGCTTCCCCTCTGCGCATTTACATCCCTTCTGTGATTACTTTTCTTGATATTTTCCCCATATGTAAGACCTTGTACCTTTACCTTTACCTTGACCACAAGATCTCACCTTGGCACCCTTTTCCCATGCCCTTGTCTCAGTGTACAAACCCTGATTTTTCCCGAATTTGGAAGCCCTCCCTGCAGTATTGTGTCGTGATGCCTCCACATCAGCGTAGGTGTAGGAACAGGAAAGCCAAGGGGGCAAGCTCCTCAACCAGGCCTCCTGCCACTTCCTCCAGGGTCATGCAGAAGATTGTCCACACTGCTCGTCTATATAAAGAGCAAATTCCAACAGCAATTAAAGAGGAGATAGAAGCAACTGAAGAGGACACATGGGTGACTAGAATTTGCACACCAGATGAGGAAGTTCGCAAGGAATTTGAAGCATTGCTTCATGATCCTGGCTACCCTTGTGGTCGTGTGGCTCTGTACATGTAGAAAACCCTGGGCATGGCCTGGCAGCAAAAATTCCTCATGGGAAATGCCCTGATTGAACGAGGAGAAGCTCATGAAGCCATCCTCCTCTAGCTGGATGAAATAACCATGAACCTGTAGAAGATTGCCTCTCATCTTAGCATCATATTGGACTCCAGCACTGAAGCTCCTTCAAGTCCGAGTATTAAGTAGGATTCTGATTAAACGCAGTTGATCTCTTTACTTTTCTGAAATTTTGTTTACGAAAAACAACCGTAGACCTATATATAAAAACTCGATCTGTAAATGGTTCAGTCTTATTTCTTTTAGAGGTAGATTGACAATGACTTCTCTGTAAAGAATTGGATCTGTTTTCCCTCTGTTGGGAGGGTCCAAATTCTTTCTTTTTTGGCCTGTTTTCCCTAAGTAGGGAGGGTTGTGAACTCGTTCTGAGCTGTTATTTTTTTTGGAAATAGAAGGATCTAATACTAGCTTACAAAAAAAAAATCATAGAATATATTTCTTCCCATTTTAAAATTATTTACATTGACCTTGGACCTATAAATTTGAATGTTTCCGATGCCCTACTTTAGAACATTGTACAAAAAATTACAATTGTTGATAAGTCGCATAGATAACAAATCACAAGAAATATAGCACCCATAAACCATGGAATTAATATCATTTCCAATCTTAGTACATAAATTGGAATGTTCTGATACATAACTTATGTATCGATCACATTTTATTTTCCATCCCTTTCCTACAATCGTTTAATAATTGATCTAGTCTAGTGTATAACTAGCAACAACTCACACATCAACCTAGCAAGTTGGAACACGATGTTAGTGATGGTGATGCTAACGACATCGACATCGATGACAATCATCATCATCACCATCAGCACCATCCTGATCAACATCATGATAAGCATTGTCATCATTATCACATCATCATCGAGAACATCATCATCATCATAAGCATCTTCGTCATCGTCAATAATCATCATCATCATCATCAATGACGATGATAATGATGATGATGATGATGATGATGTTGATAATGAAATCATCGTCATTGTAATCAATAGGACCATCATCGTAGATTTCAACACTATCTAATTAGATTTAACTATCCCCCTCATAGATAACCAATGAGACCACAAAGGTGTATCCTTTCAAACTTTGATAGTCATTTCTACTAAAGTCAAAGTTTCTAAAAAAAAAATTACATAGTATAGGGAATCATTGGGAGGCCATTAATCTGTTATATACTAGAGTGAGACATTAATGATGTAACAAATCCTTTCACAAATACACTTACAACCCAACATACTAACCTGCTTGGACATTTAGATAGCAATTCATTACTTTATAAGGAAACTGAGGAAACCCCATATCTATTAACATACCAACACATGAATTGAAGTAATATGTAAACTCCTAATTTGTAACATCATTAACAAAATTCCTTAGCCCCTTTTTAAGGCAATATCTAAATTCATGTTATGTAGAATCAATAACCATTACCCACCATACGTCAATTCTTATTGGAATAACATGTAGTAATCCAAGGCAATCACTTAGGTAATCCTCTAATCACGTCCTTTAATTTTCTGTCTCCTTTAATATACATATACTTTATTCAATTTAATTATATATTGATTGAGTTTTTTTGTTCTTATAGGCTATCAGAATGTCAAATAAATATACCTGGGAAGGAAATAATAAGAGGTATGTTGAGTTTAAGGCAGCATTGGAGGTGAAGGGTGATGGAAAGTGTTATTTCCCTTGCAATGATTGCATAGGTTTGCAAACGAGAAGAACTTTAAGAACAACAGTTGAAAAACATTGTAAGGAGAAGGGGCATGCTCAAGGGGGGTATGAATATCATCCCTTGGTGAGACGTTATTCATTACATAATGTACTTCTTGTAATAGTACTGATCATGTATTCACAAAATGTTTTATCATTTTAAATATATATTGTGTTGTATATTATACACTAATGTTATTGCATTGTTTGTAAATATAAAGACAATTCCCCCTAAATGTCGACTTCCAGAGAGCTATTTGCCACATAATAGTAGAAATACTACTTTACAAGGTGACAAACATGGAGATCAAGATATTAAAGATTGAGTTCTTAATGATCCTATGGACGAAGATGACATTACTGATACAAATAGTGAAGATGAGATATAAATAGATTGCTCCAAGACACATTTGCTCCATTGGATGAGGAAAACCACCATGATATTCATGATGTTCCTCTACTCGAGAAGTCCCAAGAACCTCTTTATGAAGTCCCAACAATCAATATTCTATCTGCTATATTGTTGTTGGTGAACTTGAAGGTTTTGAATGGTTTATCAAACACTTGTTTCACACAGCACCTAAGGTATGTAAAGCTGACTATTTTCCTTTATTTTTAGTGTTAATTAATTCGTAAATTAGGGATGTGCAATATTTATGACGTATATTGTGTACATTTCATTTTTTTTGTCAATGTTGCAGATTGTTGGGTGAATTTCTATTACTACCATCAAATAATTTACCACGCACATGTCGAGAGGTATTCTTGATTATGAAAGAAATTGGAATGGAGTATCAAGTTATTGATGCATGTCCTAATTATCATATTATATATTATGGACAGTATGCATCAGAAAAAAAATGCCCACAATGTGAAATTGGTAGATATCAAACTGATCAAGTAACAAAAGAGGTGCCTCGCAAAGTTCTTCGTTATATTCCCATAATTCCACATGTCCAACGACTATTCAGGTGCTAAAGTATAACACAGTTTATGGATTACCATGCAAAGAACAGAAGTGAAGATGGTGTTCTTCGAATGCCTGCAGATGGTTCTTCATTGAAGAACATCGAAGAAAAATGGCCAATTTTTAAAGATGAACCTCATAATGTTAGACTTTCATTGGCAGCTGATGGTTTCAATCCATTTGGTGATCTTCGTTCTACTTGCTTAGTGTGGTCTATTTTCGTCATAAACAATAACCTACCTCCTTGGATGACGATAAAGAGAGAGCACAAAATGTTGACAATGATTATTCCAGGTATGTTTTTGAAAGTAATTATATTATTTTATTAATTTCTTTGTTTAATTGTTGCATGAGAACACATTTTATATATTGGGACACATAACTAAATAGAAATATTGTATGTTGAATGATCAATTAGGTAAGTACCAAGTTAAAGATATGAATGTATATTTTGAGCCTCTTATCGATGAGCTATTGAAGTTATGGGATGGAATCACTATGTATGACATCTCCAGACAAATAGGGTGGAAACAATTTCAGTTCCATGTAATACTTGCATGGAAAATTCATGACGCTCCCTGGTTAACACATTTTTGTGGTATGTAACTTTAAGTTGCAAGTCGTTAAAATTATATGTTTTTAAGGTAAATAACATGCATTTTATTTTTTAAATTAATAATCTTTTGATGCTATAACATTAATACATATATCTTGTAGGGCTTCAAACAAAGGGCATATTTTCATGTCCAGTATGTGGTACTAGGATAAAATCTCGTCGTTCAAGAAGTTTAGCAAAGGAGGTGTTTGATGAGTACAAGCACTTCCTCCCTAAGAACCATAGGTATCGAACTACCCAGAAAAAAAAATTCAATGGTAAAGAAGAGAATGGAAAGAAACCACGAAGAATGACACCTCACCTATGGAAGTTGGAATATAACAGAAATCGCCGAGGTATGCAAATTGTATATGTAGCATATATAAACACATAATATTATGATTTTTATATTTTTATGAATTTTCTCTACCATGGGTGTCATGAATTATTGTTAATGTGTTTTTGTTTATGTTTAATGAATGTCTTTAAGGCATGAATGGGCTTCCATGAGGAATGAAGAGTTATCCCATACAATTCAGTAGGTTTCCTTACTACGAGCACCTACAAATAGCTCATTTGTTCGATACAATGCATATCGGGAAGAATGTAACATAAATGATATGGCGGATATTAGATGGAAGGTCTGACGAATATAAAATTGGAAAAATTTGTAGTGACATTGTAGAATCCAATCACGCATTGCAAAGTGTAATTATTTCCAATGTCGGAGATGGGGATCGAAATATTAGTCTTCCATTGTTATTGACAGAGCAGCAAAGCAATGCTATAAAATTGGTAATTCATAAAATAAGGTTTCTGACGGGGTTTTCGTCGAACATACAAAATATCTTAACCAAAAAAGGTGATTTTGGTGGTGTTAAAACTCATGACTAATATACATTCATTAAGGTAATTATTTACGTATATAATTTCCATTTAGTACATGTTTTTAGTAATTGTTCTCTCCTATTTGAAAACATTAAATAATTATTTTCTTCTGCCACAGTACATTCTACCTCTATCTCTCCTAGATAGCTTTGACGACAACATAAAACAAGTTATATATGATCTTGGTAAATACATGAGGTAAGTAACAATTTATATGCTTGAAAATGTTTGTTCTCTTTGTTGCATAGCTTATTGACATATTTTGTTTTACAGCTTGGAACTTTACTATATATGCCTCAATCTTGTTGATCATTGTTATTTTCTTGCATATTTTGTAGGTGGATTTCATCTAAATAAATCCATAAAGAATATATTAGCTATTGGAAGAGAGAAATTCCTCCTCTAATGTGTGAAATGCAGAAGTATTTACCTCCAACATTTTTCAATGCACAATAACACTATCTCATACACCAAGTTGAGGAGATTGAATTGTGTGGACCTGTAAACTCAAGGTCAATGTGGATGGTGGAAAGGAATTTGAAGTCATTGAAGGATTTTGTTAGACAAAGAGCACGTCTTGAGGGTTCTATGGTGTAGGGCTATATGCTATATCAATCCATTGTGTACATTAGTCAGTATCTTCCAAATTTAGCAAAAAATATCAATCTGCCTCGCATTTAGCATGTCAACTCCATCAACAAATTTGAAGGGGAGGTCTTGTTGGGGAAAGGTAGAATGAGGAAAGTGAAAGGTAATTGAATGGTGTAGATTTAATTTATTATACTTGATTAATTTTTTAATTGATGTAATTTTTATTATTCCATCAGTATTTTAAGGTAAACTTAATTGCCTATAATGATAGCTAATTTACAATTCTTAATTATTATTTTTTCATATAGTTGGTGGCGTGTGGGATGCACTAAATTTATACATTGCAAACAATATTGATTGGATGGAGGAATGGATAGAACGATGTACATAATACTATGGTACCTTATCATGGGAATGGGTTAGTAAAATGATTAAAACAGTGCATCGTTATCGAGAAGAATATCCCGATGAACTTACGCAAAGGGAAATTGATTTAGCATGT